>WBMZ01009642.1:0-12787 GCA_013400975.1 Atrichornis clamosus | reverse complement strand
GGCCCCGCCGCCGCCCCGCGCACCGAGCGCCCGCCGAGCTCCGGGCGGCCCCGGGGCCCCGCCCGACAGGTTGGTGCGAGGAGCGGCGGCAGCGCTCGGCCGGGGAGGGGGGCTCGGGGAGGGGTCCCTGCGAGTGCTCGGAGAGCGCGGGGCAGCGGGGTTGGGGACCCCCGGGTGCCCCCTCCATCCCCGGGGCAGCGGTTCTGGGGTTCTCCCGGTCTCCCCGTCCATCCCCGGGGTCAGCAGGGCTGCGGAATCCCGGGTTCCCTCTCCACTCCTGGGTCAGCGGGGCTGGGGTTCTCCCCGGCTCCCTCCATCCCTGGGGCAGCGGTTCTGGGATTCTCCGAGGCTCCTCCTCCATCCCCGGTACAGCGGGGCTGGGAACCCCCGGGCTCCCTTCACCCCCGGGGCAGCGGGGCTGGGGTCTCTCCCGGCCCCCTTCCATCCCTGGGGCAGCTGTTCTGGGATTCTCCCGGGCTTCCCCTCCATCCCCGGAGGTGCGGGGCTGGGGTCCCCCGATTCCCCCCATCCCCGGGGCAGTCCGGGCGCGCTCGGATGGCTGCAGCTCCCGCAGCTTTTTCACCCAAAATGCGACGGATGCAGTTTGGGGGATAAGAGCAGCCCAAGGCGGGAGCGCTCCCGGCTGGCTCGGTGCTCCCGGTACCCGCCGCCCCTGTCCGCAGCTGTCCCTCCCTCAGGGGTCCCTCTCTGGGATGGGATTATCCGCCGTGGAGGGTTTTCCTGCCTTTCCCAGTGCCAGCGGGGCACCTGGGAGTGTCGGTGGCACCGCCGGGCTCTGCCGTGCCCCGGTGCGGGGCTCGGGCGGGGTCGGTGCCTCCCGCCGCTGCTGAAGTGCTGGATAGCTACTGCTGCTGACCGCTGCCTTCTGCTGCTTCCCCAGGAGATGATAGAGAGCGATATCCCGTCCATAATGGCAGGAATCATTAGGAATTCAGGGCAAAACCACCACCCCTCGCAGGAGTACAGGTGAGGCTTTATCCATTTCAAAAACGTGCACTGCACTGGCACAGCTGTCAACTCCTGTTGTTTCCTCCTTGCTTCCTTAAAAAAATCCCTTTAGCACGTAGAAATCCACTTTTCTTCTTCTTTATTTTTATTTTAAGCTATCTGCATTATTTCTCCACTCTAAATAAGCTGGTGACTGGTTACAATGCATTCCTGACTTAGAAACATTCCTGTTTAAAGCATTCACAATTTGATTCAGTGGGCATGGTGGGATTTGGGGGAAGGGTGCACTTGATAATCTTGGAGGGCTTTTACAACCATAATCAACCTATAATTCCATGATTCTCTGATTTTGATACTCACCTGTATTTGACAAAGACACCTCCAAAGCCTTGGGCTGACCTCCCTCTAAGCTCTCTGTCCTGTGTGAGCGCTGCCAGAGAAGGATGTTCTTGTGAAATTACAATAATGTAAAAGTTCCCTTTCAGGTCACTTTTGGCATTGTTATGGAGCAGTCACGGAGAGGCTACACAAGTGCAAGAGACACTGGAAGAGCTTTTAATTAAAACAAGCACTTGTGCAGTCCTCCAAGGCCCTGACACCTCAAAGGGCTTTTAATGTGGGTGGGAACAAACCTGGCTTTGCCAAGAGCCTCGGATAATTTAATTTACCTGTAGCCCCGTGCTTCCATTTATCATTTAAAAGCATTGTTAGCAGTCACGGGAGGGTTCTGCATGACTTACAGAGCCCTGGGTTATGTTAGGTTACATTTTGTCACATGATGCAGAGCTCCAAGAAACGCAGCAGCACAGGACACGTTCCAGTTCTCACCAAAAAAAAAAAAAAACCCAAAAATAAATTAATTTCTTGTCCTGAAATGAGCAGTGAGAGACTCCTTCCTCCCAGCCCGAGGGGTTTGCACCCATTTCTGCTGCAGGAACTCTCCTCTGAGCCTCTCTCTATTCAAAATGCAAACGCTGCCTCTGGCAGCTCAACAAGTGATTTGTTATAGTCCCCGGAGGCTCTGTGGAAAAAGGTTTGTGGCTCTGTTTTGCTGTTTAGTCAGGCGCTGTTTGCTCCGGGCATTTTCCTTGGCTACGTAAATATTGGTAAAGAAATGATTCGGGATTTAGGGAAGGGTGTGGGTGAGAGGGACTTCTGGGGGACTTGGATTTAAGGCTGTGTCTTCAGTGCCCTGCAGAACTCGCCACCTTAACAAAGACCCCTTTTTAGGGAGGGAACTTTTCTTTAACTCAGGGCTGCAGAAAAAAATGTCTTTTTTTGAGGGGGGAGAAAGATAGGATTTATCTTAGTGCAGTAAAAAAATCGTCATTTTCTTCTTTTTCTCTTTTTAAAACCTGCTTTGGATTCTCTGTGGAACACTTGGAACTCACAGCCCTCTAAAGTTTTTCCCCCACTTGCGATTTCTTTGCCGCGGCTTTAAAATGAATTTTTTGACCTCGTTTAATAGTGGCAAATTCTGATAAAAATGCATAAAATCTGAACTGCACCATAAATGCAGAGCAGTATTTGTCCTACTTCATGAGAAAACACTTTGGATTATGTAAAAGAAAATCTTTTAGACTGAATGATTTTAAGAAAAGAATAGACCTGTCAAATTCTATCAGCTCTGTTTACTCTCCTGCTGTCACCACAGTCCAAGACTGGAACCCACAGTCCCGAGTTCTCCATGGGGGAGCATCAAGGCTCCACAAAATGGGGAATGGCCTCCAATTAGCGAGTGGGAGGCTGGGGCTGTGCTGAGAATACTCTTCTGTCTCACTTGGAATCTTTCAATGGGACAGTTGGACTTGGAGGAGCCCCGGCTTTGCTGCGGGGAGGAAAGGCTGCGAAGGGAGGGGATCAAACCACCAAGTGCCCATCAGTTTGCGGGCAGATCGTGCTTACAGCTGCAAAACGTGGCATTTCCGATTTTTTTTTTTTTTTTTAATGAATGTGAAAAAAAATCCCTGGTTTTAGCAGAATTCTGTGGATCCGAAGCTTCTGCAGTGAATTTGCACGGGGCGGTGATGAGGCTTCGTCTGCTCTTGGCTGCTGTGCAAAATCCCAGGAATATCTGCACCCCAGTGACATGATTTTAGACAAATATCCCTTCCTCCGGTGCAGCTGTGGGATATAAAACAGCACAGGGATTACTAAGAGCCATCACATCTCCTCCACTCCCTGTTTTCATGGCACTGTCACTGCCTGGCTGCCAGGGCAAAGCCATTCTGGATTTTAGCAGAGGCCTCTCTTATTTTCCTACAGAAAATACCACCACCTTCAATATCTTCATCGTTGTAGGGGTGACAAACATTTCTAATGATTCCATCTGACATTTAAGGGAATGAAAGTAGAGATTTGTAACACACTGGGATTTTTTTAACCCTTGACACTTTATCCTTGTTAATCACAATTAATAATTTAACATGCTTTAGTGTCAATATTTTGATTTTAAACCAAAGCACAAGCAAACCACAAGTTTTCTGTGCAGTGGTGGCTCGTGGTTGTTGCAGCTCAGAGCTGTGCAAATTATAGGAGCCAACTCAAGGCTTCTCCCGTGGAATCCATGGGCTGATTCCTGGGAATCCAGGCTCTTCAGCTCCTGGATGTTGTAGTCTTCCAGCAGTATTTTGAATTGAAATAAGGAATCTGTCGTTTTGATTTTAAAATTGGATTTAACATCTGTAACCAGAGAAATAAAGAAGTGCTGTGATGCTACAGAAGCCTTGTGGAGCATTTTGAAGGCCTTGCAATGCATTTTCTGTACATTAAACAGGAATTAACTTTTAAACAGATCCATTTTTGATCAAAAGGCATTAATCATTAATAATTCAACATATTAATAATTGTATCATCCTTTACCCCATTTGAATTGTCCTTTTAGTTCTTAAAAAATTGTCTATAATCATTAGCTCATTAGTGTGATGAATTTCTGTTGTAATTACTTTACGTTGCCACAGTTTAGCGTAAAATCAGGTTAAGAAGCACAGATACATAAACACAGGACTGCTGCACCCCATAAACTCCAGATGTGGCTGCATTCCAGTGGGGAAAAGGGTGGGAAGTCTCTAATTTGGTGGCACACGGAGCACATGTTGGCCCTAAGTGGTGCTCCCACATCAGCCGCTGCACTTGGGTTTCTGGAGCTGGAGTGACTCCTCTGTGCCCTCGGGATGGAGGGATGGGAGCGTGCACGGAGCACGGGGCAGCACACCAAAGGTACAAATGCATCGCTAACAACCCCAATAATTGTTCCTGGGGAAAATGCCAGTGCCCATTCCCGTGGCTCCGTGTGCGCCTGACAGGGAGTGAGATAATGACTCCGCGCGTCCGAGGAATTCCAGCACGGGAGCTGCTTCATTCTTTCAAAAAAATGTGAGAAACCTCCAAGGAATCAGTCAAACTGGATTGATTTAAGTGGATTAGCACAACTGCTTCCTCTGCACTCCTGAAATGGGCTGATCTGGAGGAATCAAAAATTGTGGCCTTTGCTTCTCCCCAAGTCCCGCGGTGACGGCGGAGCTGGGAAGGGCTGGCTTGGAGCACACCCGGGGCTCCTGGAGACCAGAGCGGGTTCATCCCTCACTCAGAAACGGTGAAGCAGGGAAAGAGAGAGGGAACTGGGACTTTTCCAGCATTCCTGGGGGATCTCAGGGGCTCATTGTTCCCGTTTATGTGTGCAGGAAGCGGAGCTGCTGCAGGAGCAGCGACTGAGGTGGTTCTTACAACCCAGCACAGGGACAGGCGGGAGAGCTGCCATCCCCTTCGCACTGCAGCCACAACTGCACAAGGTTCCTGTGCTAATAAGCAGCAGTGTCCAAGGAAAAAGTAGCCTCCCAGTTAGACCACATCCCTGTATTTAATGGAAACCATTCCTGTAGTGCCTGGTACTTCAACACAATTTACTGTCCTTAGTCACGGGTTTGATTTTTGGTTGGTTTGGTTTGGGGATTTTATTTAACCTAAAATCCTGGCTGCATTTGGCAAATCCCAGCCTCGGGATGGTTAAGGCAGAGCAGGGAGGGAGTGGCTGGGGGTGCAGAGCTGCCATCACCCCCCACTTCCTCTTGGGCTTAAGCAAATCACGGAGGTCACTGCAATCCAGTTTCCCTTCACCCCACAGCAAACTGGTGCAATGGGGGTTGTGAAACGTGGAGCTGAGGTGTATAAAAGGCTCCAGGAGTGCAGCTGTAGCTTCTCCTTGGTGCAGGAGGTTTTTGGAGAGTCCACCATGGTGCAAGAGAGGAGACCAGCAACACCTGCCAGGTTAATGACGTTCTTTGCTTTCTCCTCACTAGTTTTGATTCTGATAATCCAATGTTGCTTGAGCTAGAGATAAGGAGGGACTTTCTGGAAAGCTGCTTGATTTCTGCTCTTATCCCCAGCAAGGCCAGAAATAACTCAGAGGTCTTGAAGAAAGGGAGAGGGGGTAGGTTTTGTTTTGGGACTGGGTGTGTGTTGTGCCTTCAGGGAGGAATCCCCGAGCAAAAGCTCTGGGAGCTGCTGGGTGAAGCAGGAGAGGAGCTGGGGCAGAAGCAATGACAGGGGCAGGTGGGTTTGAGTGTGGAAAACAGAAAATAGAGGAGGGAAAAGCACCTGGAAGGGAGGAAAACAGGAGAAGGGCATAAAGGGAAGGAGCAGAGCAGTTGGAGTGAGGAGCTGAAGAAGTTGACTCCAATAAAACGGAGAACACTCCTCACCACAGGCACAGCTGGAGAGTCACAACCCAAAGCTTTTCCTTGTCTTGCATTTGAGAACTCTGTGTGCTTGTCCTGAGGACGTTGTGTAATCCCAGAGAAAGGAAAACAGCTTCTCATCACCACTTCCAGAAGAGGTTTTTCCTAGGACTCTTCCTGTGCACTTGTCACAGCGGACAAACCGTTGCAAACTGCGAACTGAGAACCCATCACCCCAATTGCTCCTGTTGTTGGGCAGTTGTGTCGCCTAAGCCTGGGCTAAAAACTCAGGTGGCAGTGCTGGGAATGGAATGGAATGGAATGGAATGGAATGGAATGGAATGGAATGGAATGGAATGGAATGGAAGGGAATGGAATGTCTCTCATTCCATGTAGCCAGTTGTTGTGCCAGCAGGATGCTCCTGATGTAGGGGGGAAAAAAGTAAAGATACCTTTGGATAGCTGGAAGTGAGGATTTTGTGCTGCTGTCAGGCTCTGGTGGACTTTGCCAGGTGAGCTCAGCATCAGATCTGGAATGCAATTTCATTCCATGGTGTTCCTGACCCAATATTACCCCGATGAGGTAAATATTTTGGGCAGGTAACTCTGGAGCAGATAGCAAAGACTGACACTGCCATGGAGCTCTATCACACCCAGAACAGTTTTCCAGGCTCTTTTCACAGGAGGATCTATGGATCAGCATCCTGGGATACACAAAGGAGACCTTGGGCTTAAATCCTCAGCACTCTGTGGATTCTCATCCTTGCAGGTGCCTTTCTAGGAGAGAACCCCAGAGGCAGAAGGGCTTTTCCTGCAGAGCTGAAAGCAGAGGGGTAAAGGTGGAGCTGCAGAATTTCACACCTTGAAAAACGACATCATGTCTGCAGCGTTTGGTGGCTCTGCACCCTCCCCTTCCCAGGGGTTCCGTGGCTCCGTGACTGTTCCAGGAGCTCTGGGAATGAGCCAGGGCCAGCTCAGCAGCGCATTAATTACAGCCTATCACTATTTATCTCATTTACATGCTCTGAAAGGCTGCTTTTACCACAGTGCCCCATTGTGCCAGGGGCTGTGAACACCCAGCCAAAGGCAGGAGCTCTGACTCCTGAAGTTTTTATCCTCCTGGAATTTTTATCCACCTGGATTTTATCCTCCAACGTGAGATGAGCAGGGTGGTGGTGGGGAACAGAACCAAAGCCCACAGAATATTCCAAGATGTACTGATGGATCTTGGCACAGGCATTTTCCCAGCTCAGGAAGATTGAGCCCTACGAGATGACAACGTTGGGTATTCCTGTTCTTCGCGCTCTCTTTTTTTGCAGTTAAATCAGCATTTCTTCACTTAAAGCAGGGCATACACTGAGCCTCTGGCCTGGGAGATGTGCTGGGTTTATGTTACAAAATGTTTCTGGGCTTTTAAAAGACCCCAGCCAGGCAGTGAAGGGCATTCTCTAAAAGTTTCGCCTTCTGTAACATGTGGGAAATCTCAGCATTGGTTTTGAAGACAGCCTGAGGAATAATCCTTGAACTTGAAATCATGGAGTCATAGAATTATCAAATCATAGAATCACACAATCATCAAATCATAGAACCTGAGAATCCCAGAATGGTTTGAGTCAGAAGGCATCTTAAAGATCATTTTGTTTCAACCCCCTGCCACAGGCAAGGATGCCATTCAATATTTTATTCTGATTAAATACACTTTTTTCCTCCATTATTAATGGAAAATTATTCTGCTATCTATCAAACCATTAAAAAAAGAGAGTAGTGAACAGCCTGAGGTGGTTTTAAAAGAATTGTAAATCCAAATGCAAGCAGCCTTTCCATGGAGGGCAGGGAAAAGGAAGGGGAGGGATAACTATTGACTTGGGGAAAGAGCTGCCTTGCACACTTGTCTGGTTATTATACATTACTGCACCTTCATATTTGTTTAAAATAGAGCCTCGTGCCTGCGATAGCAACTTTCAGGTGGATCCCAGCCCCTTTCGTGTCCCCAGAGTGTGACAGGGAGTGCGGCCACTGCGCGGGGCTCGCCGCTCCGACTTCTGCCGGCATCCCCCGACCCTGGGCCGTAGGCCGAGCCCCGGGCCTTGGGCCGAGCCCCGCACTGGGTGCACCTCGGGTGAGGGTGAGGAAGAGGAAGAGGAAGAGGCCTTTGTTTCCCGGGCAGGCAGAGCCCGGCAGAGCCGTGAGCGCCGGCCGCTGACCCCGCCGCCCGCCCGGCCCCGCTGCGGCCTCCTCGGCTGGCGGGGCGCAGGGTGCCAGATGGCGAGGGGACGTGTGTTGTGTGTCGCCTGTCACTCGGGCAGATTAATGGGAAGTTTGTAAAGAGCAGGAGGGGGGGCAGGACAATTAAGCGGGGTCCCCAAAGACAATGGGGCCACGTGCCGCGGGCGGCGGGCGTTGGGCGCACAAAGCGCCGGCGGCTCCCCCTCAGCGGAGCCAACTGTTGCGAGCGACCCGAGCCTGCCCAGTTTTCAAATCATTTCATGCTCCTGTTTTCTTCCAATCCAGCCAATCTCCGCGCCGGGAGAGCCGTCACCTGATGGGCTTTTTATGGATTGAAGTCCCAGGCCTCACGAAATAACTGAATGGCGTAACCATGGCAATGCTAATTATTGCCCTATAACTACAGTAGGACAGAGGACACGGGGTAGGCTGGGAGAGGGATTTGAGGAGGTTGTTTGGTCAGGATTTGAGCTTTTTAGCTCCTGGTCCTGTGTTGGTTTTTTTTTCTTTTTTCTTCTCTTCAAAATCTTTTTACAAACAAATCTCATTCTGCTTTAAAGATCCCCCCCGATAGTGGTTTAAGGAGCTTTGATAGGTGTTCCTGGAATTCCTGAATAGAGGAGCTGAAAGCTCCAGGGCAGGCAGGCACTGGAGTTCTGCCTTGTTCTTTCAAGCTGATTTAGAGTCGTGTAAAACATAAAAGATGCTTCAGCAAGAAACCAGATTTATTTAAGGCTTCTGCAGCATCAGTTGGCAGCAAACACACATCAGCCCCAGACACCACTTGAACACATCTCTGAGAGCTCTTTAAAGCCTTGGTTTTGAAAGCAAAATCAACTGCATCCAACTAAATTATGTTCTGAGAGATAAAGATGCTTTCCTGGATCAGAATCCCTTTAGGTTTACCCTGGGTGTCTAATGACAACTCCCTGACATGTCCTAATTACTGCTTTTCTCCTCAAGGTGCCAATGACTCCTGTAATACTGTTCCACGTAAATTAATTAATTTAGCCTTTCATTTGCAATAGTTCTTTTATTATCTTTAACAGGGAGTTTGGACCACACAGGATTTTTTGAGTACTGTGAATACATCCCAATATTCCCATTTTGTAGCACATGTTCTATCAGAGGCAAAGCAAAACTGGTGATCTGGAGCATGTAAAACGTGTCAAAAGCAGAGCTTTAAACCAAAAGCAGCTGTCACAGCAGTGCCCGGGGTTGTTGCTAAAGGCAGCCTGGCAGACACGGTGCCTTCAGTCACAAACCTTTCATTCTGATCCTTTACTCTGTCAAAAACTGCCTAAAAATCATTTGTTAAGTATCAATAACTTCGTGTTTCTGAATGGAAGGGATCAGCAGTTCAGACTGTGAGGTTCTGTTTGTGCAGCTGCTGATCTGCCACCACCAGCGGGATCCAGCAGCTGGGAAAAGCCTTTCCAGGTGTTCCAGCAGCACACACATCCCAGGACCTGGGCACAGAGCTCCTTCCAAGGCTGGCTGGCCACCGGACTTCAGGGCTAATACAGAACGATCAGGTTAAAAATCCCGACGGGTTTCTCCACATCAAAGCCAAACAAGTGCAAATTTCTGACAAACGGGAAAATAAGGAATCAGTCTGGGTTTGTTTCCAGGCAGTTTCTCTCCTGGGTTCCTGGACCTTCTTCCCCTACAAATATTCCACAAGAATTTTCTTAACCAAAATGTTTCACCCTGGACAAAGGAACTCCAGATCAGGCAAAGGGTGGCAGTCACCAGCTGTGAACCCACAGGGCACAGCTGGGTTTGGGAAGAGAATTCCAGCCTGATGCTTTTTCCCTCTGACCCACAGGAGTTTTGGCATCCCAGCCATCTCTTTCCAGGGGCAGTGCAGCCCCATCCCTGCTCCCTGTTAACCTTCCCTGCTGCTTTGCAGACTCCTGGCCTCGGACCCGTCCCATCTGGGCGAGGATGAGCTCCCAGGGGATCTGCAGTCCCTGTCCTGGCTGACATCCGTGGATGTGCCCCGGCTCCAGCAGATGGCCAGTGGGAGGATGGATTTCAGCCTGGGGGCCCAGAATGCCATGCTCCAGCAGACAGGTACCGTTGGGAAATGGGAAATGGGAATAACTGATCCTTAAACGTCACAACCTGCCCCCCTCCCAGGCTCCCTTTCCTATCAGTGGATTCCTTTAAGTGCTTTCTGTTTTGCTTCCTGTCCAAAGACCTGGAGCCTGCTGGCTTCTCACTGTGGGTACCTTCCCTTCATTCCAAGAGGGAGAGACCCCCAGCGCTGACAACACTCAGATCCAATGGGAATTTGTGCTCAGTGCAGCTGCTGGTGCCGTGTAGGGCGAACTCAGGCCAAGGTATTTAAGCCCTGGGTTTCAGAGGTTTTCAACAGCTCTGGAATTAGGGAATGAGGTAATTAATCTTTCTGGTGTGTTTCGACACTGGTAAAACAAAGAGCACCTCCTTCACCTCACACCTCTTTGCTTCATGCAGACTTGCAGCATGTGTTGGTTGAACTCCTTTCTTCCCTTTGTGAACATCCTGTAGGTAAACACTTCATTCCCTGTGGCATTCCAGAGGGAGAGCTCAGCGTGTCACCCCGCCTGCCCAGGAGCACAAATCCTCCCGGGGCACAGCTAATGCTGAGTGTGTTGTTTTCCTTTTGTAAGCCCGGGTGTCTGTGTCCCCACCAAGGGCTGTTAAAGAGCTGCCACCTCCCATTCCCTGCCTGATGAGTTCTGGGAGCAGCCGATGTCTCCGTGCAAGCTGTGAAATGCTCTGGCTCCTTTGGGGATGGAAAGCCAGGGAGGTGGGATTATCCAGAGCTGCATCCATCAAACCCCAGGGCTAGCCCTCTTTCCTGATCTGTGCTTCCCGGTGAGCATTCCTTGCCTTCCTCTCTCCACACCAGGTCCCGTGGCCAACGCGATGCACTCGACACCCGGAGCCATGATCCATGTCCAGGCCAGCCTCCCACAGGGAATCCTGGGCCTCAATTCCATTTCAACACACGGAGCAAATGTAAGAGCGGGCCTTGATGGCTCGGGATTGCCGCAGCTCCCAGGACGAGGTGTTGGTAATCCCACGGCTCTTGTGCTTCTCTCAGCAGATGAGCCCCTATGCCGTGGGTGGGCAGCTGTCCCCTGGTCTGCAGGCACAGCAACAGCTCTTCCCTGCTCCTCCTCCTCCTCCTCCTCCTCCTCCTCCTCCTCCTCCTCACTCCCAGCAGGTGTTTGCCCTGGCCCAGAACACCCCACAGGTACTGGTATGTGTTTGTTGTCTGTCTTGAAGTACCTGGCGAGATCAAATCTAGAACTCTTCTAAAAGAAACCCAAAACATCCCTAAACCCACACCCCCACGGACATTCTGCATCCAGCACTTCCCTTCTTTTCCGTCTGCACACAGTGTAACCCAGCAGGAATCTACAACACATCCTATGGGACACAGCCACACTATTCCCAGCCACGCCTGGCTCCTCACTCTGCCCAGGAACTGCATCCAAAGCATTATCCCAAGCCCATCTATTCCTACAGGTGAGTGGGAAGCAGGAAGAACATGGCTGGCAGCCTGTCCTGGGATGGAGTGACACTGCAGGGGTGGTGCCTGCAGTGGGAGAGTTTGAGTCCTTTTGAAGGGTTCAAAAACCCCATAATTCACCCAGGAGTTCTGTGGCAGCTGCCTCTGAGGGGTAGCAGGAGTGAACAAGCAAATGAATTCCTGGACAGCAGCACAGGGGTGGAGTAACAGCACAGAGGAGAAAAATCTGAGGATCACAGGGAAGTGGTCACAGCACCAGGCCTGGCAGAGCCCAGGAAGGGTTTGGACAATCCTTTTGGGAACATGGTGTGACTCTTGGGGATGGTGCTGTGCAGGGCCAGGAGTTGGACTCAGTGGTGCTTGTGGGTCCCTTCCAACTCAGCTTGTTCTGTGATTCTGTGACTTCTGAGCCCTTGGGAACAGAAATCCCAGGATCCCAGCTGTTTGTGTCTCAAGAGGTGGGTGCAAGGTTGCAAGGCCAGAAGAAGGCATGGAGTGACAGGACAAGGGGAATGAATTCCCACTGCCAGAGGGCAGGGCTAGATGGAATATTGGGAAGGAATTGTACCCTGGGAGGGAGGGGAGGCCCTGGCACAGGGTGCCCAGAGAAGCTGTGGCTGCCCCAGCCCTGGAAGTGTCCAAGGCCAGGCTGGACGGGGCTTGGAGCAACCTGGGACAGTGGGAGGTGTCCCTGCCCATGGGACTGGACAGGCTTTAAGATCCTTTCCCACCCAAGCCATTCCATGATTCCAAGCCATTCCCGGGTCTCCCTGCCCGCAGCTGTTTGATCGCGATGGCGCTGAAGAACAGCAAGACCGGGAGCCTCCCCGTCAGCGAGATCTACAGCTTCATGAAGGAGCACTTCCCCTACTTCAAGGTACCCGTGCATCCCGGCCTGGGAATGCAACACCCCAGCCCCTTTTCCCGTGGCTGCTTCCCCTGACCCCCCTCCTGCTCCTTCCAGACGGCCCCCGACGGGTGGAAGAATTCCGTGCGCCACAACCTGTCCCTGAACAAGTGCTTCGAGAAGGTGGAGAACAAAGCCAGCGGCACCTCCCGCAAGGGCTGCCTGTGGGCCCTCAACCCCGCCAAGATCGACAAGATGGAGGAGGAGATGCAGAAGTGGAAGAGGAAGGACCTGGCTGCTATTCACAGGAGCATGGCTAACCCAGGTGGGGATATCCCACTCCCCATCCCGCGCATCCACAGCATTCCTGAGGGGCTCCGCTGCCTCCAGGGCTGCTGTTTATGGGAGCATTTTAATTTGTAGTCACATTTTAGTGCACTTTTTGTGTAGTCACATTTTAATGGAGACTCTTGCCTGTTCTTCTGCAAAACCCTCCCTTTACTAAGACATTTTGCTTTTCATAAAATATAAATTATTATTTTA